>CM042404.1:17300869-17340869 GCA_023634145.1 Thymallus thymallus | reverse complement strand
ACTATATTTCCTATTCATTTTGCAACTAATTTCATGTATGTTTTCAAGGAAAAAAATGACATTTCTAAGTGACCCCAAACTTTTGAACGGTAGATTATATAGGTAATTCTGTGTGATTATTTAGTAAATAAATAATTAAGCCAATTTGTGTATTGCTGGAAAATGGCCCTGTAAATCTTGTGTAATTACCTACACGATATCCGACAGGATTTTGAGGCCATTTTGGTGTAGGGCATATCCTATAGGTAGTCCTTTAGGAGACAATCAGGATTGTTTTCTTGAAGGACTTCTTGCATGATTCCTACAGGATACTGTGGGATATCCTTCAATGCAGGATTCCTGTAGGACATTTTTGTAAGAGGTAGTAGTTTGATGCATCTAAATGGGGTCAGACTTACTAGCTATATAATCTTACAGAATCTCATGTTTAGTTGTCAGCTGGCAAGCCACTACTGTCGCTAAATTCACTTGTATATTCTACTCATAGATGGCTAGAGTGCTGACAGGACTGATATTTCTAGTATCAACAGATAAATACCATTTTTCTACGTCTGTTTCTCTCAGATAGGCCATGGCTCGCGGGCAACAGAAGATTCAATCCAAGCAAAAGAATGCCAAGGCGGGAGCTGCTAAGAAAAAGGGAACGTCTGCAGACCAGAAAACTGTTTGTATTATCTTTTACCAGATCTAATGTGTTATATTCTATTACATTAATTTCACAATTACACAAACTTCAAAGTGTTTCCTTTTAAATTATATCAAGAATACGCATATCTTTGTTTCAAATCCTGAGCTACAGGCAACTAGAATGCCAAAGGTCTGCAAGGCTGTAATTGGGTGTCATTTTAGGCAAAAAAAAAAAAGGGTTTTAACTTGCACATCCCAGCGCGTGACAAAATCATCAGTACAAAACCAAAGATATTGATAAGTTTTAAGCAATCAATCTTATGCCATTGTGAAAATTATAAGCTTTTATACTAACATCAACAATCTGAGGTAAAATGGATGTGTAATTCCACAAAGTTTTATGGGGTGAAAATGTGTAAGGTAGTAACAAAATGTCCATAGTCAACATTTGGGAAATTAGTGGAATATACAATAATTTACTATGGCAAATTAATTTAACATGTACATTTAAGACGATAGTATGCAGTATGTTGCCCACTCATAAACTATTGCAACAATGATGTCTATTTCTCACTCCTTTAACCATTTAGAGAGTAAAATAATACTCTCAAACACAATTTCACCAGGCGCTCTAGACTAGAGCCTCCATAGTCTGCAGCAGCCTGAACGTTTGACATCCCTACCTTTTAGGTTTCTCTGGCCTGTGTGATTTGTAGTAGTTTGATGCATTTTATTGCTTTGTTTATCATTTGTCACCTGAAAATTCAGTCTCAGCCAATGATTGTTGATATCCTCCATTCTGGTCCCGAAAACATTCAATCAGCACTTTGAGAGCAAGCATCCCAAGTCCCCAATGCCACCAGAGCTGGTTAATAATAAGTCTTAAAAGACCATACACAATCGACCTACAGCTGGGTTAAGATGCTCTCATCATTCAGACTCCCAGTATACATGTTAGCAGCATCTCTTGCCCTATGCTTCAGTTGTATTTTGTATGGCCTTTCATGTTGTGATGCACGATGACCACGATTTGAGCTCTGCAACACTGAGACCCCTGTTACACGTCTAAAAGTGTCATGGTGGTGTTGTTTTTGCAACTTTTTCTCATCTGTGTACTGCTGCCCCCAACTCTTTTCTATACCTCCTCCCATTCACTCTTGTGCAAATCATTTCAGCTTTCTTTGAGAATGGTGTCACAGTGGAAAGGATTTGTTTGTAGCCCAAGACTGAGCCTTGTTCTGCCTGTACAAGGCCCTGGTCGAAACAATGCCATAATCACTTTAGATAACCTCTGGGTCCCCGTTGTAACATTAGTTTTTTTAATTTGACAATTTCCAATACTTTAAGCAATATATACAGTATATGAAAGCATTCCTCTGCCTATTTGATCCATTCTGAAGGAAAGCAGTGAATACGTTTTGTGTGTGTGAGAGAATATGTATACTGCGTGCTATGTAGCTGAAGAGGGGTGACACTGTCTAGGATAGGAGTGGCGGTCAGTTTCTGGAGGTCTGGGTTCACTGAAAAATCAACCTCTACAATAAATATTCTAGTTTATATTATTACAAATATAGCAGTATACAGTAATCCAGAAATCTGTTAACAATTACACATTCCTGTGTATTGGATCCTCTGTACATATAAAAAAGGTTTGACATTTGCCATTGCTACAAACTTGTACTGGTTAAAAATAATAATTAAAGAAATGCACCCCAAAAAAGCTGTAATTTTTGAAAAGCCCTTATGGTCCATATATTAAGCTTTTTAATTGAACCATGTGTAGTACATCTAAAAGAGACAATGAGAAATTAATTGTACAACGAGACAACATACAGCGGGTGAAATAAGTATTGAACACGTCACCATTTTTCTCAGTAAATATATTTCCAAAGGTGATATTGACATGAAATTTTCACCAGATGTTGGTAACATGAAGAAAGGGAGGTGCAAAAAGGCATGGAAAGCCAAGACAACAGCTGAAAACTATCAGTAATTAAAAAGCAATCCAGCCCCGTCAGTGCAAATTAATATCAGCTGGTTCAGTCCCAACTGATGGCCTACAAAAAGGTCTCATTGCCAAGGTGTCACACAAGACACATCTCATGATGGGTAAAAGCAAAGAGCTGTCTCAAGACCTTCGCAACCTAATTGTTGCAAAACATAATGATGGCATTGGTTATAGGCGCATTTCTAAGCTTCTGAATGTTCCAGTGAGCACTGTTGGGGCCATAATACGGAAGTGGAAAGACAATCATTTCACCATAAATTTGCCTCGACTAGGTGCTCCTAGCAAGATTTCTGACAGAGGAGTGAAAAGAATAATCAGAAGAGTTTTCCAAGAGCCAAGGACCACTTGTGGAGAGCTTAAAAAAGACCTGCAATTAGCAGGTACTGTTGTCTCAAAGAAAACACTAAGTAATGCACTCCACCGCCATGACCTGTATGCACGCTCACCACGCAAGACTCCATTGCTGAAAAAAAAGCATGTTAAAGCTCGTTTAAAGTTTGCTGCACAACATTTGGAAAAGCCAGTGTTTGGAGGAGAAATGGCACTGAACCCTAAACACACCATACCAACAGTGAAGTTTGGATGTGGGAACATCATGGTGTGGGGCTGCTTTTCAGCAAATGGTACTGGCAAACTTCACATAATTTAAGGAAGGATGAATGGGCAAATTTACCGAGACATTCTTGACAAAAATCTGCTGCCATCTACCAGGATGATGAAGATGAAACGAGGGTGGACATTTCAGCAAGACAATGATCCCAAACACACAGCCAAGGAAACTCTCAATTGGTTTCAAAGAAAGAAAATAAATCTGCTAGAATGGCCCAGACAATCACCTGACTTAAATCCCATTGAAATACTATGGAAAGAACTGAAGATCAAGATTCATAGAAGAGGCCCACGGAACCTTCAAGATTTGAAGACTGTTTGTGTGGAAGAATGGGCCAAAATCACACCAGAGCAATGCATGAGACTAGTTTCTCCATTCAGGAGGCGTCTTGAAGCTGTCATTACCAACAAAGGCTTTTGTACAAAGTATTAAATAAATATCAGTAAGTGTGTTCAATACCTTTTCCCTGTGTACTTTCACATTATTACACATAACTTAATTTCTGAACTTATTTGTTTTGGTTTCTTTGTATGTATGGATTACTTGGGCTGTTACCAACATCCGGTGAAAATGTCATGTCAATAGCACCTTTGGTGTTGTGTTCAATACTTATTTCACCCGCTGTAGCAATCAAAAGGGTAGAATTTTAGCATTGCACTTATGTTGAAGTACTTTACAGCTTTGATTGGATACATAGAATATATGACTAAGGGTGATGTAATTTTCTGAATTACTGTAGATTTGAATAGTTTAATCAAGAGTGAAGTATGGTAATAAGTCCAATGTGAAGATCTCAATTTAGGACTTCTTCATGAAGGAGGCAATAGGTGTTATTCGTATACCATTCTCACACGCAAAATCAATATGTTATACTGAACAAAAATATGGCCGCAACATGTAGTCCCATGTTTTATGAGCTGAAATAAAATATCCCAGAAATGTTCCATACACAAAAATAGCTTATTTCTCTCATTGTGTGCACCAATTTGGTTACATCCCTGTTGGTGAGTATTTCTCCTTTGCCAAGATAATCCATCCACCTGACAGGTGTGGCACATCAAGAAGCTGATTAAACAGCAAGATCATTAGAAAAGTGTACCTTATGCTGGTCAGCATAACAGACCACTCTAAAATGAGCAGTTTTGTCACACGACACAATGCCACAGATGTCTCGTGTTTTGAGGGAGCACGCAGTTGGCATGCTAACTGCAAGAATGGCCACCTGAGCTGTTGAAAGAGAATGGAATGTTCATTTCTCTACCGTAAGCTGCCTCCAATGTCGTTTTAGAGAATTTGGCAGTATGTCCAACCGGCCTCACAACCGCAGATCTTGTCTAACTACGCCAGCCCAGGACCTCCACGTTGGCGGGATATACGCTGCACCGGCTGGATAGAACAGCAGACTCTGTTAAGATGAGGAGGGGCAGGCTGTGTATATTTGTAAGCAACAGCTGGTGCACGAAATCTAAGGAATAAATATGACTACTTCTGTAAAATATTGGAGATCGAGAGAAATACGGCAAGGAATAAGCTCTGTGTGCATATTATGTGTCAAATAGGTGCTGTATGGATTACAATACAACATTTCTGACCGTTTGGAACAATGTAAACAACACTAAATACATTATAAGCTTACCAGAGAGTCTGTTGTAATGTTTTTCTGTTAAGCCTTTTTTACAGCAAAGACTGAAAACAGTCTCATTCATTCGTGAATGCATTTTCCGAAATGGAATGGTTCAATTGTTGTTCAAGATAATTATTCAAGGCTTGCTTTATTTTATTTTAAATCTAAAATACTTGATGGCATTTCAAATCATGAATGACTCATATAATGTGTGATGACGTGAACGAATGGATGAGTGACTGATACAGTAGCCTATATAAATATTTAAATATAGGCCTAAGTAAGTTACGATATTAAGACCAAACAGGATGCGCTCTTAGGCCTACAGTAGTCAGCAAAAGCCCAATAATCAGAGCAGTCAGCAAAGCCCAATAGTTAACACAGTCAGTGAAGCCCAAAGGTTAAGGGGTGCACTCAGACACACAAATAGAATAGTATGTGTTGTGCTTTGGTTGCACCTGGTTTTGACATGCACTAGGATTTATGGGTGCATATCTGCTTATCCCTGGCTAAATAAATTGCAATACTGGAAGGAATGATTAAAGAGTCAATTTCAGAAAACGTAGTTGTGTTTTTACACGGAACTACATTTTTTAGCACTTTTCCATGATAATAAAAATCATGTTCAACGCCATGTTCAAGTTAAAACTAGTGCAGTAAGGGTAGTTGAGATTATAGGAGACACTGTGAGTCATATTTAGTCATCCATTAACATGTTCTAAAATCATGTTTAATGCAGTTTTCCACAATGTAACTAGAACTACACTGGAATGATTGAATGTAGGAGACACTATTTTTCTTTATAAACAGTTTTACGTGAACATGGTTTAAAATCTTGTTTATTGCAATATCCAAGCCAAATAAAGTGCAATACTGGTAGGAATGATTAAAGTGTCAATATGGGACAAACTAATTGTGTTTTTTCATTAAACTATATTTTTTAGCACTTTTCCATGATCATTGTTTAAAATCATGTTCAACACCATGTTTAAGTTAAAACTTGTTCAGTAAGGGTAGTTGAGATTTATAGGAGACACTGTGAGTCATATTAAGTCATATCCATTAACATGGTCTGAAATCTTGTTTAATGCTGTTTTCCACAATGCAACTTGAACAACACTGGAATGATTGATTGTAGGAGACACTATTTGGCTATTTAAACCGTTTTCTATGAACGTTGTCTAAAATAAAATCATATTTAAAGCGATGTTCAAATAAAATAATGTGCAATACTGGTAGGAATGATAAAAGAGACAATATGATAAAACAAAGTTGTTTTTAAACAGGGAACTATATTGTTTAGCGGTTAGGGTTAGAGTTAGGATTAGGGTTAGGGTTAGAGTTAGGGGTTAGGGTTAGGTTAGGGTTAGGGTTAGGATTCAGGTTAGGGTTTGGGTTAGGGTCAGGGTCAGGGTTAGGGTTAGGGTTAGGAGAAACTGAGTCATGAATGATTGAATGTAGGAGACACTATTTTTCTTTATAAACAGTTTTACATGAACATGGTTTAAAATCTTGTTTATTGCAATATCCAAGCCAAATAAAGTGCAATACTGGTAGGAATGATTAAAGTGTCAATATGGGACAAACTAATTGTGTTTTTTCATTAAACTATATTTTTTTAGCACTTTTCCATGATCATTGTTTAGAATCATGTTCAACACCATGTTTAAGTTAAAACTTGTTCAGTAAGGGTAGTTGAGATTTATAGGAGACACTTTGAGTCATATTAAGTCATATCCATTAACATGGTCTGAAATCTTGTTTAATGCTGTTTTCCACAATGCAACTTGAACAACACTGGAATGATTGATTGTAGGAGACACTATTTGGCTATTTAAACCGTTTTCTATGAACGTTGTCTAAAATAAAATCATATTTAAAGCGATGTTCAAATAAAATAATGTGCAATACTGGTAGGAATGATAAAAGAGACAATATGATAAAACAAAGTTGTTTTTAAACAGGGAACTATATTGTTTAGCGGTTAGGGTTAGAGTTAGGATTAGGGTTAGGGTTAGGGTTAGAGTTAGGATTAGGGTTAGGGTTAGGATTAGGATTCGGGTTAGGGTTTGGGTTAGGGTCAGGGTCAGGGTTAGGGTTAGGGTTAGGAGAAACTGAGTCATATTTAGTCATATCAATGAACATGCTCTAAAATCATGTTTTATACAGTTTTCCACAATGCAATTTATTCAACACTTGAATGATTGATTGTAGGAGACACTATTTTTCTTTATAAACAGTTTTACATGAACATGGTTTAACCCTCCCGTTGTCCTGGTATTCTGTACACACGCCGTGCCCTCCGGGTCGAACTGTCCCGCTCTCACTAAAGGCCGAATTGGAACATGTGGGACAGTATGCATATGAACAGCCTTTTCAGATGTATTTGTTACACCTGGAGCACACAGTGTTTGTTTTACAGTCCTTCTTTGTCGGGCAGACCTGACAGCTCTTCCGCAGAGCGGCGGGGGCTGCGGCGGGCGGATCCTGGGGTGGATGAAGAGACGTGCTTTCAACAGCTTTGACGAGTGCCGTGGAGGCTTCGTGCGAGGGAGACGGGCCCTTCTTTGGATGAACGGAGTCACGAGTGCCTTTCCCAGCTGCTCGAGGAACACCCTCCTCTTGTTGCGCTTACCGGGCAACCAAGTGGGGTTGATCTCTCTCCATATGACAGGCGTTGTAGGAGGAAACATCAAGGATGTTGTGGAAGATGATGAGGGGACAGCGGGCGGTCATCCTCCTGCAGCTGTAGGTTCCAATCACCTTATCTAGGTTGTCCACGCCTCCTTTGTTGCTGTTGTAGTCTAGGGTGATGTCCGGCTTCTTGTCCTGGCGACGGCTAACGTGAGCCTGTGTGCAGCGTGCTGAGGAGTAACACGTTCTTGTTCTTCTTTGGGACATATGACACTAGAGCTGTGGTGGGAGTGAAGGCGAACTTGGAGGAGAAGAGGCGCCTGTCCTTTGAGGTGAGCAGCGCCGGCGGGAGCTCGGGCTTGTTCTTTCTGACGGTGCCGACCAGGGTGACGTTCCTCCTCCGGCGGTGGGCTTCCCGGTGTAGACTTGCATCTTCCAGGCTTAGCTGGATTTGGAGTCGCAGGCCACCCACGACTTGATGCCGTATTTCGCTGGCTTGCTGGGAATATACTGACGGACAGCAACCTTTTTTTTGTGTGTTTTATTGGAGGAGAGAAGAAAAGAGAGAGGAAAAAGGAAAAGAAGCGATTAGCAATAGGCGGCTGTGGTGGTGGAAAGAATGACAGGCATTTATTTTCCTTTTCTGTTGTGTTTTTGTTTTATTTTACTACAGATGTGTGAGAAAATGACTTGTGCACCCCAGCCCACCTCTGAACGGGACCAGTTGGCCGTCCACCGTCACGTCGGGCCCGGGGTTGTAGAGGAGCGGCAGCCGCTCGACCCACTTGTCCCAGACCTCTCTCACGGCCGCCAGTTTGGCGGCTCGTCTGTCGGGTCTGGTCTGGCGGTCGTCGAATCGAAGGAGTCTCGAGTAAGCGTGAAAGACTTTGAGCGGCATGGTAGCGCGGAAAATGGTCCTCCCGCTCTCGGCGTCCCACAGAGAAGCGGCGGCCTCGCCTCGGGACCTGTAAACTCCAGCTAGGATGAGCAGCCCTATGTAGGCGCGCAGATCGGTGGCGTCCATCCCCTTCCAGCCGCCGTCGCCGTCTCCGTATTTTCGAAAGCCCTCCAGATTGGTCATCTCCAGGATGATGTCTTCTATCTCCGGTGTGACAAACAGGCGGAACGTCGAGAGGATGTTGCTGGCCTGGCCGAGGGCGTGCGTCGTAGGCCCCGGCCTCATCTCCTCCGGCGCCGCCGGCCTATTATTTTCTGCCGCCCCGATTGTTGTTGCAGGGCACCGAGGACCATTTTGATTTGGCTGTTTCTCGACACGAAAGTTTCTCTTTCCACTCGAGGGATTTCATGTAGTTGTCGGCGGTCTCCTCCTTCTTCTTCTTCTTCTTCTCGTTCTCCTTCTTCTAATCCTTCGGCAGTGTCGTCGTCTGGGTTGTGTTCCTCACAATCTTCTTCTTCTGACTCGTCCTCAGCTTCCTCTTCGCAGTCAAAGTCGTTGGAAAATATCTGTTCTAGGACCTGTTTGGCGGTGAAACGAACACTCATGGCTTCGGCACCTAGGCTGGGGGAGCCCCAAGACCTCACATCGGGATGTGTCTTGACGTGCTGCCGCGGCAATATTTATTAGTAGTATCTTGTTGTTTCCTAGGGCTTACATGGCCTGGCCGTACCCCAGGAGGGGAAGCTTTTACTAACTTTCGCTAACGCTGGCCTCGGTGGTGGTCTAGGACGTGCTAAAGAAAGCCTCTGGCTCTTACTTAGTTAGTTAGTTAGCGGCGGCGGGGTCGTTTTGACCCGAGGACAACAGACTGAGGGTTATCGTGGCTCCACAGCTTCTGGCTGTAACACTGTTGCCTGGGTCAGAATGACCCGAGAAGAATGACCCGCGAAGACAGGCCCAGGGTTGTCTCACTACAACCTCATGGCTCACAGCCGCCCGCTCGCTCTAACACATCGCCTGGGTCATTTTGACCCCAGGAAGACTGGCGAAGGGTTGTCGCACTACAGCCGCTCGCTCTAACACATTGGGCTTCTGTCACCCTTATGATTGATGACTCTGCACTCTGCATGTAGTCCCGCCCCAGTTACACCATGACTCATTTTTTACCCGGGAAACCCCACCGTTATCCTACGGCTTCTGTCAACCTTATGATTGACGACTCTGCACTCTGCATGTAGTCCCGCCCCCATTACACCATGACTAAATTTTTTTACCCGGGAAACCCCACCGTTATCCTACGGCTTCTGTCAACCTTATGATTGATGACTCTGCACTCTGCATGTAGTCCCACCCCAGTTACACCATGACTCATTTTTTACCCGGGAAACCCCACCGTTATCCTACGGCTTCTGTCAACCTTATGATTGACGACTCTGCACTCTGCATGTAGTCCCGCCCCAGTTACACCATGACAATTTTTTTTACCCGGGAAACCCCACCGTTATCCTACGGTTTCTGTCACCCTTATGATTGACGACTCTGCATGTAGTTTGGGGTGGGGTCATTTTGACCCCCAAAGGATAGGCCGCGGGGTTGTCGCTCCACAGCCACTCACTCTAACACATTGCTTGGGTCGTTTTGACCCCCAAAGGACAGGCCCTGGGTTGTCGCTCCACAACCACCAGCCAGGACAACGGGAGGGTTATGCTTGACTAAAGGGATACCGGTGCCCAGTGTTCACAGTCAAAGTATTATTCTCAGTAAAAGGAGGAGAACCTTTTTGCAAACTAATACTATTATATAATACATTGCAGACTCCCTGGAGCTGTGTATCATAATACAACATGTATTCTCTGTCTAAAGTCCTTCAGCAGCAACGGCTAGAGAGGCGAAAGAGGCAGTGTCGGGAACAGAGTCAGCTTGACCCGCTACTTGTTAAGTGCCTTAGGACGTTGGGAATGTCCCAGTGTGCCGTGTTCTTTGAGAAGATGAGCTTCACCCATTTCATCCGCATGCCTTTGGACAGGTACGAGGCCCTAGGGGATGTGTTTGTCAGGCGGTACGCCAAACTGCTTGACAGGATAAAGGCTCTGTGTACCAGCGCCTTCTCCATGCTCGATGACTTCAAGCCGCCCGTTACCTTCGAGATGGATGAGCCTGGAACTCAGACAAATCCCCCTTGATCCCATGCAGAGACTTGGTGAATGTGTCTTTGAACGAGAACAGTCAGGTGTTAGACGTCTGCCACCACCAGGTTGGTGAGTGCTCCCTGTTCACTTGGGGGCCAGAGAATGACACAGAGTACTTTATCAAGGATACTCCAATGTAGCATTTCCTATGCTCTACATTGGCTTGATGATCAAATACAGACACTTGTTCTATGTGTCCTTGGATGACAATTACCATCTGTTAGGTGTCTGACACCACCAGATGGCCTAATAAGATGGACATCAAACCCGGGTCGTCAAACCCCTGGACATTGTGTAGTTTCAACAACACTTATGTGTTCAGGCACTTTGTCACATTTCATAGCATGCACCTTTTGTAGAATAAAGTCAAGTGGTTCTGTACACCCAGAGTTTGTGTTTGTTTTATTACCATTGATGACAAATATACATTCACTTTTGACACTTACTTTATTTTCCATACATGTACGACAACAAGTCACCAAACATAATCACTGTCACGATCGGGTGTGTTCAGAGACCAAGGAGCAGCGCAGCGATAGTTCGACATTGTTTATTAAATGAGAAACAAATAATGTCACGAACTATATAAACAAAAAGGCAAAGAACAAGAACGAAAAACACACTTACTATAACGTGACTTCAAGACAATGACCCACACACAAGTGGATGTATAGGGTGCCTAAATACAATCCCCAATCAGAGACAACCCTGTACAGCTGTCTCTGATTGAGGATTATTACCTCCCCTAGTTAGGGTGTGAGGGCTCGACTGTGGTTCTACCACTCCCCTTATTGGGAGTAAGGTCTAACCACAGCCAAACCCTCACAGTACCCCCCCCCTAAGGTGCGGACTCCCGGCCGCAAATAATCCCCCCTCAAAAAATGTTTTAAACAATACTAGGGGGGAAAGGACGGAGTACTGGGGCGGTTGCTGGTGGAGGCTCCGGCCCCGGCCTCGGACGTGACGTAGGCAGTGAAGGCTGCTCCCTTCCTACCTCACCGTTGCACGCCCGGTCCGGTCCGGACCCCAGCGTGGTGATTTCCCCCTCAGTCCTCCCACAAAGCACCAAGTCCTGTCTGGACCCTGGTGTGGGAGCCCCCGACCCTGGGGCGGTACACACGACCGGACCCGGACTGGGTACCGGTGTGGCATGTGGTTCTGGCTCTGGAGCTGGGCCGACGTCCAGACCCCGACTGGGCACCGGTGGAGCGGATTGCCCTGGCATGGGATTGGTTCTGACGACCGGCCCGGGACTGGGCCCCGGTAGAGCGGATTGCCCTGGCACGGGATTGGTGCTGACGACCGGACCCGGACTGGGCACCGGTGGAGCGGACTGCTCTGGCACTGGAGTGAAGCAGACGACCGGCCGCGGACTGGGCACCGGTGGAGCGGACTGCTCTGGCACTGGAGTTAAGGAGACGACCGGCCCCGGACTGGGCACCGGTGGAACGGACTTTGGTGGAGGTTCCGGGTTGCTGACCTTCACTGGAGGTTCCGGGTTGCTGACCTTCACTGGAGGTTCTGGGCTGCTGACCTTCACTGGAGGTTCTGGGTTGCTGACCTTCACTGGAGGTGCTGGGTTGCTGACCTTCACTGGAGGTTCTGGGTTGCTGACCTTCACTGGAGGTTCTGGGTTGCTGACCTTCACTGGATTTCATTGCCATAATACATGCTATAAGGGGCAGTGGGGTTTGGGATTAGAGATGTGGCTCAGCTGTTGCTAGATCCAGGGTCCAGACAATCTCGTGGGGTTGGTTGTTTCCGATGATGGCTGTTGCCCCTGTCATCTTCTATACTTTTAGGCTTCGCTGCAGTGCTGCAAATTGCACATGTCTCACGGGATAGCCCGAAAAGCTTTTCACTGACGGGCCGACGTAGCACGCAAGCATGGCTAACAGAGAGTCGAGATGGTGGTAGTGCGTCAACTCTACGTACACAGGTCTTGTGAAGGGAATGTCCTTGGGTCCTATCATTACTCCGTCGAGGCTCACGAATTTCACGTTGACACGGTCCAGAGTTTCCTTCTCGACACGGTCACACTGGACGGAGTTGAATTGCGGATTAATGGCGAAGACTATGAAATATGTCTGCGGATTGTGGAACCTGGAGAGGCCTACACCCGGACCCAAGTATGATTTCTCTGTGGATGACAGCGGTGTAGTCCGCTTTGACTGTGACGACGACTCGCTGTTTGTCTCCGTCTCTAATGAAATGGGACCTTGAGGGCGATAATGATGTACATGATGTTCTATATGGACGGTCTAAGAATGCAGCGGTTGTGAGGGGAATGTGGTCTGTGTGTGTTGTATACAATAAACTCTATCAACTTGACTGGACTGTCTCTGAGAGTGTTTTCTGTGTGATACCTTTTGAAAGACGTCTTTTTATTCCCCAAACTAGATGAGTTACAAAGCTTGTGATTTAATCCGGTATGGAACATCACGGGTCCTTGTCAAGGTGAACCATTCCAGTTTACAACTAGTGAGGATAACAGACATATGTATGGATAGAATATATCTGCAATAACATAACATATATTCAGGTGTATGTACAAATCCCCTTTGTTACATCTGTCTGTTACATATGTCAAGCTCATTGCACATCTGCCTTTGAAATGAACAAGGAGACACAGTCGTAATAAGGTACGGAAATCGAACCAAGTCTTTCCATCTTTCAATTCAACGTGTTTATTTCGTTTGTAATACACATATTGGTTTGGTAAAGGACACAGTTGTACTACGCAAACACAAAGACATCTTTCATAGTCATGTTCGGAATATCAAACACATGCATGTTAAACGAAGACACTACCAAGGAGATGAACCACCGTGTGGGTTCAGGGATGGTATGGCACAGTTGTTCAAGTGTCACAATCATAGTAGCATCTTCATCATTTCGGTGTATGAACTCAGCGTATTCTTTGGGAAGCAGTTGATCGTGAGTCAGCACTACGTCCATCGCGGACTACATGATACACGTGATCCTCCGGTTGTAACAGGGTAGCAGAGGCATCCACAGTAAATCACTGATTTCACTCTACAGTCGTTTGTACTCACCGAACTTTCCCCTTGGTCCGTGTGTTTTCAGGTCATGATATAGGTAAGGATGTCTCTCACTTAAAACCTTGAGGAATCCCCTCGACCGTTCCTCGGACTTATTCGATGACCTTGTGCATCATCCTAACCGGATTGGTCTTACTGTGATAAGACCTGAGTAGATTTTCACCTTCAGGGTCTTTTGTGAGGACCTCATCCAAATAACCTCTGAAGCACCCATGCCTCTCTGCTATGTCGTGCTTGTAACACTCCAATACCTTAGAATACATTATACAGACCGAGGTTGTGAGTTACTGTGTTACTGTGAATGTATATGTGGTAAAGCGTTAATTCTTGTTCATATATAACCCATGGATGGAGGAATGGTCTAGTAGAGGTACCCTCGGCTGAAATATCAGACCTTTTAGACACATGTTAGACTGCCTTTGACAATGGAATAATTGTATGATGTTCATTTGCGGTTAATCAATGCATCTGCTAATAAACATGCTTTATGTATAGTCATATTTATTGTCTCACGCACACAGCAAGGACATGTTGAGACACAGAGTGGGAGTGAGACAACCAGCACTAGACTACAGTTGTTGCTTTTATATGTAAATTACATGTTCGTCCTGCTGGTTGGTCACATCATACCTCGTATCGTCAAAGGAACAAGTCGTTGGAACGTACACAGGGTGGTACGAAGGTGAATGTAGACTCGGACATGGTTTATAAATACGGGACAGGGACCGTCTGCTACAGGTCCTGTAGGTGATCAACACCAAGCCAAAAACAATTAGCAATGGAGCCCCTATCAAGCTGATCTTGAGCCAACCGTCCTTGTTGGTACTCCACCAAGAAGTACTGTAGTAGTCGTAGTAGTCAACCATTGTGAAGAGTTGAGAGTCAGCTCCGTTGTCTAGCTTACTTAGATTCAAAGATCATGCCCTAGAGATAGATTCCTTTTATGAAGAACTGGTATTCGTTTAACGATCCCAAACCTGCACTGACAGTTGTTTCTTTTACATCCACTTTGACAATGAACAGTCACCACACACTATTAGTACCTTTTTATTGTACATAAGAAACATGTGTCACATACATTGTCATTACATTGGAAGCAAATATCCTTCAGTGTATTAAATGTTCTGTCCTTGTTCTAGCATGTATGGTGTGGTGTCGTTGCAGCTCCATCCGTTCAGTGTAGTCACACCGGCTCACTTTGGGGTTGAGCTATCTGCCGCTGAAGTGAGGTCCACCACCAGGTCAGTTTTCTCCAGTTGCATGAAGATCAGACTCATCACAAACAATGCGTGTTTAAAGTAATGAGAGACAATCATGTCTGCTAGGTCGACCATGTATAACATCTCAATACGTCCGTAGGGAATACTATGGTAACCCTTGACGATTTCCCATGACAGCAACACTTTCACTCATTTCGCAGCTACTTCACTGAGGTTCCACAGGGTGTCTTGCAAGGATGTCTTTATGTCGGAGTTCCAAAGCATATCATACTTCACTAGTTTCTCAAGGCCGTGAGCCTCGAGATCAGTCACTTTGAAGTCCGGGTTGTGCCTTTGGAGTGTGTGGAGCAGAACATACCACGCGACATCACTGGTCAGGTAGGACGACATTATGTCGATCAGTTTCTCAGGGTGTTTCACATGCATGTCAGACCTCTGCTTCCTAATCATAATGCCAATTGTGTCTGTCTGTTCACCAACTAGCGCAAGACCTTTGAAGTCTTGTATAGCTGCCACCACCTTATCAAAGACCTCTTTATTTCTCATTAGGTAATTGGCCATTTTGAACTTCTGAGTCAGTTCCATTCTGTGTGTCTGCTATGGGCTTTCCAATAGCTGGAAATGTGCAAGTATAAATATTGTATGTGATCATGTTATATATATATATTGCTTGAACCAAGGACTACAAGATGGCAGCAAGGTATCCAACAATGGCAGATCAACCGACCGTGGCTGACTCGGAGCTGACCATTGCTGAATTGTCAAATCATAAGTCTACAGGAGATCGAAATATCCGAAAGGGCCTGAATCGTCCGCCAACGTCTGGGTTCTCCTCACATGACTGATGAATCCCAGCATGGTGAGAGTCAAAGTGGATAAAGTCTAGATGTCCCAGAGATGCTGTTACTTACAATTTATACATCTCGACCTAGGTTGGTGTAGACTACCCACAGTTGCAAGTCATGGCTGCACACGTGTACCTCAAGAGAAGGGATCAATGTCACCTGAGTGACAAACTGAAAAATGTTACATTCGATCAGTTTCTAGCCATCCTGAACAAACAGGAATACGGAGAACCTTTCGTTAAGCACCATAGGAACTTGTGCGATACTATACGAAAGGTGCTGATGCAGAAACTGTTGGTAGATCGGACAGACTCTGTTACATCTACTCCATGAAAAAGTACAGCCACAGATCTTGGCAGAGTCAAAGATCTCGGCAGCCTAACTTCGAACATGAAGAGACTCTCAGTGAAGGATCGACTCGGCGTCAGGAGAATAGTCTTCAACCCTTCACCCCGTGACACAGACTCCGATATACTGAATCTCCACTTGCTAAACAGAGTCAAACCTTTATATTATAAAAGACAGTGGACATATACATTTACAAAAGATGACATAATAACTGCCTATCACAGAGAAAGACAGTCCGTCCGTGGGGTTTGTGGAGCTATAGCACTTCAGCCCAGATCTGTAGTCTTCTGAATCAACAATCATCGGCCAGCAACCTAAGCAACATCTCAGACAGGCCAACGGGATACACGTATTCCTCTTCCGGCTCTGATGTCGGCGGCATCATGTAGGTCTGCCTAGTTTGGGGATGGGCCCCATGCCTGCGGTGGTGTTGGTAGAAGCAATTTGAGCCTAATCGGCAAGTTCCACGACCTTCATCGAAGT
Organism: Thymallus thymallus; assembly: GCA_023634145.1. Taxonomy (NCBI): domain Eukaryota; kingdom Metazoa; phylum Chordata; class Actinopteri; order Salmoniformes; family Salmonidae; genus Thymallus; species Thymallus thymallus. The sequence continues at coordinate 17,324,321 of CM042404.1, read as the reverse complement.
ATCGGCACGGTTTACTCGCCATGTAATCCTTGTATCTCTGGATCAGTTTCTGCTTCTCTTTATCTTCGACCCAGTAGTCACTCTGGATGTAAAAGTGCGATCTGGTTCGACACGCTGGGCACAGTTTAAGGTGTTTGACATCGAGACATTTCACACTCCTCCATGTGCGGATGCACTCCAGACAATAACAGTGGCTACAGTTGGGCAGAATGCCAAATCGACGCTCCCTAGGATTGTCCTTGTTAAACACCACATCCAAGCACACACAACACACCTTGTCTCTACTGCGCTGGATGGCAAGCGGGATCCAACTGTAGCCGTTGCAACTGTAGCCGTTGATCCTTCTGCTTGGTGTAGTCCATCTCTCGAGTATACTCTTGAACGGACTGTGGTGGCTGCTGCTGCTGGTGTAGTGTCTGCTGCTGCTGAAGGTCATGATGCTGAAGGGCATGCTGCTGAAGCGGTGGATACCTATGATTGTCTAGAGGTTGAGGAAGCAGCTGAAGCTGCTGCTGAGGTGGTTGCTGAGGTGGTTGCTGAGGCGGCTGCTGAGGCGGCTGCTGAGGCGGCTGCTGTAGAGGTGTGGGTAGCTGCTGAGGCGGGTGCTGGGGAAGATAATGGGGGATCCTGCTAATGAAGTTGCCTTCTGGGATAGGTGGAGCAGAAGGGTAGGTGGTTGTCAGGCTCTGGCCATAGAGAAGCCTATTTGCTTCTCTATGTAGCTATGGTCAGAGTCTGACAGTGTCGTTCTTTTCTGTTTCTGTGTGGGGTTTGGGTTGGATCCCTAATTAGAGGCAGCTGCACAGCATTGTCTCTAATTAGGGATCCCATATATGTTGAGTCTGTCCTTCACTCTGGTGTGGGTCGTTGTTGATGTTGTCGTTATATGTCGCAGTCACGGTGAGAAGTAAGTGTGTTTTCTTTACGTCCGTTAATTAGTGTGTTTTGTTAACGTGACGTTTTTTCCTATAGTGTTTGTTTTCGTTTTTGTATAGTTCGTCTAATGTTTTGTTTATACATAGTAGTTATTATTACGTAGTAGAATAAAACAATGTCGAACTATTATCCCTGCGCTGCGCCTTGGTCTCTCAATGCACCCACCCGTGACAGTGGTAGACACTTTAGTCTCGAGCCAGCCCCGAGGTACATACACTAAGGGCGCTGAGTCGTTCTTGGGTTCACACGGAGACACACGGATCAGGCGGTTAGACATGAAGCCCTGCTGGTTGTATGGCCTAGGGCCCGCTGAGCTAATGCAGTAACGAAACAACAGATATATGTAGTATCTGGAGAGTTTGCGAGCCTCCAATAGTATCGGATCCGGGATAGGCCGTGCTACTGCATTCCATGCAGTGGAGTGATTCCAGATCAGCTCTTTGAATGTACAAGGTATCAGCTCTCTGCCACATATCTCGCAAGACCCGCAAGGTCATCTGTAGAGTGTCTCCGTCTTTGAACGCTGTATATTGCAGCAGCCCAGTAGCTGGCGCACTTGCCACTATGTGTGATTGTTTTTATTATGAGTGGTTGATGTATCGTGTGCACAAAATAAAGTCTTACAAACATACTTCGGTCAAAATGTCTTTATTGTTGTTTTAGAAATATTCATGATAGTTTGCTGTACAGGGAATGTGTTATGATGAAGGATCAACTGTTTACATACACACCAGTAAGCAAGCAACTAATGACACACGTTCCAACCGTGTACTACAATCTGACACTCGATCGCCAACACTTACTATGGCCTCACAGAAGTCGATCTGCTTCATGCTCAATGAACCACCCGTGAGATCCGTCCAGTTGCGGCAAGGGTTGATTCCGAGGATCATGGTGACCGATGAACCCGTCGATAACGACGTGGTGCTATCGTGGGTTGAACGGGTATAAGGGGCAATGGAACAACCTAGCCCTGGGTTATCTCGACTTCAAGCACTGATCGCCTCGACTACCAAACACGGTCCTCGAGTTGGGGATGTGTGTGTCAGACTCATGCCTATCTGCAGTCAATCGGAGGAGTACTCTTCCATCGTGGACCTGTACAACACGTACATCGCCAAGGGGAGCTCTCTGATAGCCAAGAGGTGTATAAACAGCTACGCCTGCACCGAGGAGCTGTACATCCCCGCCATCCCTATCCACACGTTCGTCTCCGAGTGGAACAAATCGCTCCAAAGGTTTCACGATATGATCAGGTCCGACGGCAACCCAAGCCGTCAGACCCAGCGTCAGCGTCGCCTGACCGTGGTTTCCAACGTGACAGAGATCGCTCTCAAGTACGTGCCCATTGTCAGTGACCATTTGTGGTTCGTGCTAACTAGAATCTATGAAAAGCAGATGCACAAGGTGTGTGGTGATAAGGAAGGGAGGAAACAGGCAGAGGGAATAGACACCGCTAGGGTGTGGCTGATGGCAGCCCGTAAAAGAGTTGAAGGAGAGAGACAGAGAAAGGAGGTTGAGAGAAAGGAATCTGAAAGTAGGAAAGAACAGTTGAGATTTGAGCCCACAGCCCCCCCAATAGTGGATTCCGGTTTAAAATTATATCCCTCATTAGTAGATCAGGCATGGAGGGAGAATCCAGATGATGAAGTAGTGATAGTAAGAGGGGGAGTACCCCTCCCAGTGCCACAGGCAGCTGATGGGGGAGCCCCACCACCCTATCCAAATCAGAGGGAAACTGTGGGAGCTCAGGGGGGAGAGGAGAATGAGAAAGAAATAGAGAGGTCTCACAGAACTTTTAAAAGAACTACTGATAAGAGAGGGTGGCAAAGGAGTTAGAAGAGTAACAAAGCTAGGGAGAGGTAATAGTGGGGCAAGGGGTGGTAAACCCAGAACTCTAAAGAGACTTGAAACTTATAATAAAAGTCTGGTTAGGAGTAGAGTACAGGAAGAGAGCTCAGAGGAGGATCAGAGTGAGTCTGGAGAGGAGGAAACGGGAGGTCTCCTAGCAAACCAGTGCCGGCAGGCATAGATGGGGCAGCAACCACATTAGATGTGTATAGGCCATGGACACAGAGAGATGTAGTGAGAGCTATAGAGGGGGTGGCTCACCCAAAGTCAGGGATAGAGGGCTTTAGGAGAGATCTAGAGGGATTGGCTGCAAGTTTCAAGTTAAATACAGGGGAGATCGAGAGAGCAGTTAGGCAGTTGGTGGGGAAGGACTGGGCGGCAGTTAGGGGAGCTTGGATTCCAGGAGATGGAAATGGACCAGTCCTGCCATGGGAAGCAGGGGGGCCTTACGCAGGGAAAATAACAGAGCTGTGTAACAACCTAAGGGAACATTATCATCGACATGCCGATTTTTCAAAAGTTCATGAATGTAGACAGGGGGATAGTGAAACAGTCAGCCAATACCTAGAAAGATTGAGAGATGTATTTAATGCCAACAGTGGCATTCTGGAGCCCCCAGCTGGCCCTGGGGGAGATGCACCTTATCACCAGCAGTTAAAGATAGCATTCCTTTCCGGAATGAAACCAGAGATAAGTAGAGAAGTAAAGAAGACACTGGTGGGGTGGGGGACTGCGCCATTAGCTGAGGTAAAAAGGTATGCCATCCACCATGAGCAGAACAGTAGGAGTGATCAAGCTAGGAAGGGATTAAAGGCAGCAGAGTTCTTGATGGCTACTCTGGGAGAAATGACAGGTGGAGGAAAGAATTTTGGGAGAAGGGAGCGTTACAAGGGAAACCATAAGTGTTATAATTGTTATGAGACAGGACACTTTGCAAGGGACTGTGAGCGTCCGTGCAAATATTGTGGAAAGACAGGCCATGTTAATAGGGACTGTAAAGAGAAAGGTAGGGGAGGTAGGTCACGTAAGAGAGCCCCATGGGCCTCAGAAGACGATGCAGATGGGAATGAGGCATGACTAGCTAAGGAAGAGGAAGGTACAGCTTCTAGTGTAGAAGAAAGGGTAGGAACTGTAGATCCAAGTTGTGAAGTATTTGAATTAGCTTCAATTGACCTAGCACTCCAGCAAGAGCAGAAACCATATTTAACTTTAATGGTAATGGGAAAGAATATACAATTTTTGTGTGACACAGGGGCCTGTAGGACAGCGATTTGTGCAGGAGACGCACCGGAAGGAATCAGGGTTAATGGGGAAAAGATAATCGTGAGATCTGCTTCAGGTCATCAATTGGTTGAGAGATTGTCAGCCCCAATAACCCTGACACATAACAAATCTGGAGGGGAGGCTAGGGTTCCCATTTTGGTGTCCAAATTATGTCCAGTGAATCTGTTAGGAAGAGATGTGATGACGAGATTGAATGTAGCCATCACCCCCACGGAGAGAGGGATGAGGGCATACATTTGGAAGGACAGCATGGTCGTGTGGGGAGAAGGGGAACCATGTTACTGGTACAGTCAGGATTTACTTAGGGGAGGAATAACTGATATTCCCAAGGCCCTAATGGAACTTGCAGACGATGTAGTGTTGGGGCCGACTAAGAAGTCCCCAGATGAATTGCATTGCACTCTCTGGTATAATAAAAACCCAGGCCCAGATGTACAGTATGAGGAAGAATTCCTGAAAAATACAGAGAGGACTATTGGGTTAAAATGGTTTCACTATGATAACACCCATGCGGCAGTGGAAGTAGAATTAGGTCATCAGAGTCAGAGAATGTACAGGGAGAAATGGAGCCCCCATGTGTCTCTCGCTAAAAGGCCCTCAGAAGGGTGGGAGGACATGGGCCAGTGGGTGTCAGAGGGACAGAGAGTTACAGATTGGGTAAAGGTGAGGTGTGGTGATCAGCATAGCCCCTCGACAGACAGGTATCGCAGGAAGCTAAACTGGAGAGTAAATACCAATCCAGGGGTACATTTGGAAGACTATGGTCAATACTGAGAAGAGAGATACCTGTTGACAGAAGAACAGGAACAGGAGTTAGAGAAAATACCACAACATTTGTGGTCTCAAGGTCCAGCTGATGTAGGGTTGATAAAAGATGTAGAGCCAGTACAGGTAAAGTCAAAATCAAATTATAGACCGTATCAGAAACAATATCCGATGAAGCCAGAAGCTATAAGGGGAATTACACCAACATTTGAGCAGTTGAGAAAAGGGGGAGTGATAATTCCAGGGGATGAGGCGTTTTGCAATTCACCATTGTTCCCTGTGAAAAAGGCAGCACCCAGTACAGATTGGAGAATGGTAATGGACCTGCAAGGAGTGAACAATGGTGTAATTCCAAGAGCCCCCTGTGTGCCTGATCCACCCACTCTATTGAATCAGTTGAAACCTGAGAATGCATATTTTACAGTAATTGACCTGGCTAACGCATTTTTTAGTGTACCGGTGCATCCTGATAGTCAAGGATGGTTCGGGTTTACATTTTTGAACAAGAAATGGACGTACACTAAACTCCCGCAGGGGTACACGGAAAGTCCAACAATCTTTACTCGAAATTTGGGTAAATTCAACCCTCCAGAGGGAAGTCAGGTGCTGATATAGGTGGATGACATACTGGTTGCAAACCCTACTAAAGACAGTTGTAGGAAGGATACAATAGCCCTTTTAATGTTTCTGGCAGAGCAGGGGCACAAAGTGAGTAGAAACAAGTTGCAGTTGTGGCAGAATGAGGTAATCTATTTGGGACATACATTGACGCAGGAGGGAAGAACTTTAAATGAGTCAAGGAAAAGAGCAATTCTAGAAGCTCCAAAACCAATAGATAAGAAACAAATGATGAGCTTCTTGGGAATGATAAATTACTGCAGAACCTGGGTGTCACATTTCGCTCTACACACAGGGAAATTGAGTGAGTTGATCTATGGGAAAGCTATGGCAGCCCAAGATAAGATAGAATGGACCAAGGAGGCTGAGGACCAGTTTGTAAACATAAAGAAATTATTGACATCAAGTACTGTCCTGGCCTTCCCCAGGTATGACCGCCTTTTCACACAGACAGTAGATTGTAGGGAGGGATTTATGACATCGGTTCTAACACAGAAACACGGAGGTAGGAACAGACCAATTGCATACTATTTCTCTAGATTGGATGCAGTGGTTCAGGCTATGCCCCTATGTTTGCAATCAGTGATGGCAGCAGCTCAAGCTGTAGAAGACTCAGCTTCAGTAGTACTTTATCATGATTTGACGTTAAAAGTACCACACGCAGTGTCAATCTTGTTACTGGAACACAAGATGGCCTACATGTCACCAGCTAGACACCTGTCTTGTATGATAATCCTGTTAAATATGCCAAACCTTACCATAGAGAGATGTACTACTCTGAAACCCTCTACTCTGGTTCCTATTGCAACAGATGGCAGCCCACACGATTGTGTAACAGAAACTGAGAAATTAGTATTGCCAAGACCTGATTTGACGGACCTAGCATTAGCAGATGGGGAAGTAACTATGTTTGTTGATGGTTCATCAAGGAAAAATATAGATGGGACAAATGCTACAGGATATGCAGTGGTAACTGAGACTGATGTTTTAGAGGCTGAACCTTTACCAAAGAATTATTCAGCACAACAGGCGGAGATAGTGGCATTAACTAGATCCTGTCATCTGGGTAAAGGAAAAAGGGTCACCATCTACACAGATAGTGCCTATGCATTTAACACGATACACATGTTTGCTGCACAATGGAGGAATAGAGGGATGGTGACCACATCTGGTAAACCTATAATACATGCTCAGTTAATCCTGAATCTCTTGGATGCTGTTCTTCTACCAGCCAAATTGGCAATATGCAAATGTGAGGCTCATACTAGAGGAACAGACAGTGTTAGCAATGGGAATAGGAAGGCGGATGAGGAAGCAAAGAAGGCAGGCCTTCAACCATGGACAGCAGCTCAGCAGCACATACAGGAGGAAGTGAGCATTGACACAGACCTGTTGAGGGACAGTCAATCGAGGGCACCAATGAAGGAAGTGACTACATGGGAGAGACTAGGAGCAGTTAATAAGAAGGGGATTTGGCATAAGGGTGATTTGCCCATACTACCCAAGTCTTTGTTTAGATATGCAGCTATTTTGACACATGGGCAAAGCCATGTGTCAACAGGAGGAATGGTAGAAATAATCAGGAAACATTTCATGGCATATGGTATAACAAATTATCTAAAAAAAGTTTGTTCCAGATGTGTGATTTGTGCACAGAGTAATCATCAAGGGAGGCAAAGGGCACCAAAAGGAGAGTTTCCTCAGGCAAGGTATCCATTCCAACAGCTGGAGATGGACTTTATAGAACTTAAAAAGAGTGAGGGAAAGAAATGGTGTTTGACAATAATTGATAAATATACAAAATGGGTAGAAGCATTCCCAACTACCTCAGCGGATGCAATAACAGTAGCAAAGGCCCTATGTCAAGAAATTATCCCTAGGTTTGGATTACCTGAGACCATCTACAGTGACAATGGATCCCACTTCTTAAATCAGGTTATTGATAATATAGGACAGAAATTGAGCATTAATATGAAGAAACATTGTTCCTATCATCCCCAAAGTGCAGGATTGATAGAACGGATGAATGGAACAATCAAAAGTAGATTGAGGAAAACGCATTTGAGTACTGGGAGAAATTGGGTAAAGTGTTTGCCAATAGTATTAATGACCATTAGGATAACCCCAGATAGAGATGGGCTATCCCCTTTTGAGAAAGTGTTTGGAAGACCATATAGAATGCCAGAATTGGGAAGGATAGAGCAAGCTGACATTGAATTAGAAGATACATTAGCAGAACACATGAGGCGGTTATTTACTAACCAAACCCGTATGTCAAAGATTTTGTGTCCCACAGGTGAATTACAGAAGAAGGTGATCCACTCCATTCAACCCGGTGACTGGGTGTGGATTCAATCATTGAAAAAGAAGAACTGGAAGCAGCCCCGTTGGGAAGGTCCATACCAGGTCTTGTTGGTAACAGCCTTTGCCATCAGAATAGCTGAGAGAGCCACTTGGGTCCACGTTACCCACTGCAAAAAGGTAGGAACACATAAAAACACTACTGGAGGCACACAGAGTTAGGGAGCAGAACCGAGTACCAATAGGGTCCGGGGGTTACCTCCCTAACGAAGATTTCCTACCCTGACTTATCCTCACTGTGTGGTTCCGTAGAGGTGGGAGTATGGGGTTGTTCCTGGCAGAGAAACTAAGGGCAGGAGAGGGTTGGCGGTTCTTGGGAATATGGGGGACCCTGAGCTGCATCATAGTCTTAATAATTTTCTGAATAAATCCAGATCCACCACCTTACAGTACTAATTGTACTACACCTCCACCATTGTTAAGGAGTAAAAGGCAAACGACCCAACCGACTGACCGACAAGGTCGAGGGGCTTATAAAATAGGAGTCAGAGAGGGACAGACTGCAGGATTCAAAGTGAAGGTTAGGAATCTTATTGGTGCATGTAAACCAGAAAATACAATCCCATTATATCTATGTTCAGCCCCCAGTAAGGAATGTTGCCGGGCTCAGGTGTTTAAACACACTTGGGGACGGGAATATGAAACGGCAAGGAGCTGGACGTCTAGATGGGGGATAAAAAAGAATACGGACCTCCAAAATTGTCAGGTGGAGATAGTAGTGACAATAGACAAAGTTACTAAAGAAGATATGAAAAGACCTTACTGGGCTTGCACGGATGATTACGGAAGGGATACGTGTAAGAGATTCCAATTGGAGGAAAGCCAGAATAACAAGTCCCCGAATCTGGTAGTCGATCCTTTGTTGGCACCAGAAAAAGTTGAGTTTATAAGAGACTCAACTGCTGATGCTACTTCACCTCCCTCAATGGAAGATTTTCTCTCACAAGAAATGAACCAAGGGGAGGTGGAGGGAATCCCTGATGAAAATTATTGGGTAAAATGGATGAACTATACAGCAAGGGTTGTGGGGCAAACTAATTGTTATGCGTGTTCAACTGGAAGACCAACCATGTTGACGGCTCCAATGCCTCAAACCATGTTCTCCTGTGTGTTGGATTTGGGATCAAACCAAAACCAGGCTAATTGTACAGGGATAGGATTGGCAAGATTGAAAGATGCTGCCAGCCCACCCCAATTCACTCTGACCCCTGGAGAGTACCAGTGTTATAGGCACAGTAATGACACCAGGCATTTAGGTGATTTTAACGAATGTAAGTCGGTGGTTAATGTTACGGATTTATGTTCCAAAGAACGGGAGAAACTGCTAAACTTCACAGCCCCAGTAACTGATGTGTGGTGGGCATGTACCAGTAAAGGCCGTATAAGGCAGACACTGCCAGGAGGGTGGGGAGGTACCTGCGCCCCGGTTCTATTGGTTCAACCAGTTAGAATAAGTCACCAGAAACCAAAGAAAGGGTTAAACAGACATAGGAGAGGTTTTGACAATGATGAGAATAGCCCCATCTGGATGGATGCGATTGGGATTCCTAGGGGAGTCCCTGATGAATATAAAGCTATGAACCAAATAGGTGAAGGTTTCACTACGACATTCTTTTGGTGGGTTACGATCAATAAAAATGTGGATTGGATTAATTATATCTATTACAACCAACAACGATTTGTGAATCAGACTAGAGATGCGGTGAAGGGAATCTCTGACCAATTACCCGCCACCTCACTCATGACCTGGCAAAATAGGCTTGCTCTCGATATGTTATTGGCAGAAAAGGGCGGGGTATGTAGAATGGTAGGGGCTCATTGTTGTACCTTCATTCCAAACAATACGGCACCAGATGGCACAATTACCAGAGCTCTTGCAGGATTGACGGCTCTAAGTGAAGAGTGGGCTGAGAACTCAGGGGTTGATACATCTATGACCGGATGGTTCGATGAAATGTTTGGGAAATGGAAAACCATAGTAGCCACAATTTTGGGGGCAGCTATTGCCTGTATGGGTATGCTTGTATTATGTGGTTGTTGTTTTGTTCCCTGTGTCCGAGGGTTGGTGAGTAAGGCGTTGGAGAATGCAGTGGCCCAGCAGATGGTGAGATATGGCCCGATTCCAGAATCTGATCAGTGGAATGAAGAATACAATCCCCCAGAACTAGTGGACAACGAGGATTTCGACCCTGACAACCTGAGACTAGACCAAACTTTTATTAGTTCTAATGTGTGAAGGTTATGGTGAAAATCTTAAAAGTGAAGAGCCATGACTGGAAGTAGTACTAGAACTGACTCCAGACATGGAGACATGATTGTAAATACATTTACCTTCAGTGTGAAAATGTAGTCAAAGGGTGGATTTATAAAGGAATTTGTATGTTTAATGTTAATGACTAAGATGTTTCACCCTGAAACTGTGTAATGTGTAAGATGTATTAGAAATTACATAGACAATGGTTAGAATGTTACCATGTGGTAAATGAGTCAGGATGTAGTCCTTAGGCTAGCAGGAGATTAGCCATAAAAGTTTACCACCCTCATCTATCAGAGTGGGGGTCTTGTCCCTGAGGGGTAAACATTAGCAACTGAGGAATGTCTTGAAGGGAGTGAACTGAGATAACAGGACAGTATTTTTGAAGGCAGACCCTGAGGACACAAAACAGGGTGGGGGCTTGACTGTGACTGAATGGTATAAAAGTGTTTTGTGTTCTTTCTTTCGGGAGAGCGTTCTCTGAATAAAACCTGACCATTTGCAAAGCTGGAGCTCTGTCTGTATTATTTAAACAAACTGAAGAATTTACAACCTTCAGGATACAGATAGAGTTAAAAAGTTCATTTAGAACATTGGAATAGAAAAGATTGTGACACCTTTGTCGTCGCCAAGGACAGGGCGCTGCACAGAAAGCCTCCGAAGAACACCAGAAAGCTTTAAAAGCTGGCAGACGTCGGCTACTCTCAAATGGACGAGATGATCAGTATGGGGGGAAAGAGTCTCTTTGCCTTGCTCGTCTACAACTTGGTCAACTCGCAGTTGTGCGCCAGGCTGGCTAAAGTCCTCAGCCCCGTATCACATCTGTTCCATCAGTGTAGGACCACTCTCCCTTCAAAAGCATGCGTTCCCCTTGCGATTCTGCAGTGACGGACACCTTCATAGCGTGCGTCGTGAGGGGAGACTGCATCAAACTGGAGACTGACAATGTCTCGTGCTTCTCCACCTCTCCCTGGCACCAGCTCAAGCCCGGAGATGTAATCATGTACCTGGAGCGGGAACCCATCGTGGACGATCTCGGCTGGTGGTTAGAGCTGCATCGAACTAGCTCCTTTCTCATCTCCTACAGAGTGGAAGATGTTATAACGTTGCAGCTGGACTTTGGTTTCTCTGGGGTCTCTGCGACACTAGTTCCCGCTCGGGGCTCCGGGTCTGGCTCGGTCGATACCCTGACAGTGAGAACGCTGTACAAGGACTGGAAATACTGCATGAACCACATGTTCTCGCGCAAGCAAGCCATACTCAGAGACCTGCTCACGTGCAAAGCGTCTGAGCTCATCGCGTCCAAGATGGGAGCGGGGTTCTTTCCTTGGAGCAGTCTCATCAAATCCTCAAAGAACAAGCACTTTAGTTAGCAAACGCTGGATTGCTTGAAAGTGGCCAACTCCAGCGTCAAAATCACCTGCGTAGAAATTTTAAAGACGTGGCTACAGCAGATCACGGGACTCTCCGTCAAGCCCGTCGAGTGCAACGAGTATCACAAGTGCAACCCTTGCGAAGCCGCTTTCTACAGATACCCGTTGAACCTCCAGGCTAACACAGGGTGTATCACGGCCATGTTTGGAGGCTCCCTCATGTGCGAGGCCAAGCTCTCCGAAGACTCTCTCGAGACCTTCAGGGAGAAGAAGTGGCTCAAACCCATCCGAGCCAAGCTCGGCAAGATGATGCGTCCTCCCGCCGACTGCAGAGAGGTTACGTATCATTGCGCAGGCTGTAAAAACTTCTACAGGGACCTGTTCGCCAACAACGTCTTGGCCCACAGGCTTATCCAGCGCGTCTACGGCCAAGACAAGAGAAGAAAGATAGGACAGTGTGTCAACGAAAAACGGTGGCTCTCTTGATCATAGCTTGGCCTCGCTCTCCTCCACATTGCCCTAAGCCACCCTCTGCTGAACGTAGACTGTGACGAAAAACGCAGTATATATGATTCCGTAGATATGCATCTATCAAACCCCTTGCCATGGTGTATTCATCCTCCAAACCCCACACCCGGATAAAGATGTCTTTCAGTCAGAAGGAGTACCTTTTCTCCCACACCATGACCAGGGTCAGTCAGGCCCATCAGCCTGCGATGTTCAAAAACGACTTGAATGGCCTCATACCCTTCGGAGACTGCAGCACTCTGTTCGTCATTGACAGCATGAGCATTACGGCATACAAGCAAGGCACCTTGGAAAAAATACCAGTCAAGTTCACCGTACTCAACGATAACAAGAAAAGGGTCCTGACGAACTATACGTCTAAGCTTTCCTCCAAGTGGCAGGTAGACATTAACTGTGGATCCTGTATGAAGATAGCTGGCACCGACGCAGTACCTTTTACTCGCACACCATCTATGTACGATGAAGAAAACAGGCGGGCTCTCCTCAATGTCTTGGCTTTCATGATGTCAAACAGCCTCGGACAGAGCGAGAGGGGCTCTCGACGTCCTAGTCGACTCTACCCGAGGGCAGTTTGAATTCACCTGCGACCTGTGTTCGGAGATAGGCGTAGCCTGCGTCATGAAAGGCCCAGGCGGACTTCCGTCGTTCTCTTTCCCTGAGTGTGCAGACAGTTACGTGTGCATACCCTCCCAACAACCCAGTGCTGACAAGGACTATGATGCTCTCAGAAATGTCCTTGCTCTTTTGCGATCCGCTTCCCTTGACAACCTTGACATTGTAACACGAGTCACTCAGGACCGATCATTCAGAGAGAGAGACTATACAGATTTCCCTCCTAGATGGCATTGCCATCTCATACGAGTCGATGAAATACATCACCTCCCTGTACCAGACCATGAGTATGCCAATAACATGGCCATCGTAGACAGATTTAGGCCTCACATCAGAGTGTTGGTCGAGAGCCCCTGTGAGAACATAGGTGAAATAACTGGATGTATGTCACTAACCATAATATACGGCTCGACTCTCTCTGCCATCTACAGCACACTCATCCATGGCTTGCGGCCTGCTGAGGGCTGTGAGGAAGACCAGCTAGAGAGTCTTGCCAACATCCCACAGTTGAGCACAGACGTGGTGATCAGAAGAACTAAGTTGTATTTTATGTTCAATAATCATATAACTTCTACTATGGGTAAACTGAGCGAGCTGACAAGTGAATGTAATTTCTAATGTGTGTGTGTGTGAATAAAGACAATATATCATGAAACCGATGGTCATACACTGTTTTATTGATGGCAAGTTATAGACATGGGATATGGAAATGATTCTACATAATTACAGTTCAATTACACTTTTACGGGCTGCAATTCATATAGTCATTGAGATGCGCTGGTGATGTCCTTCACTTGAATAGGTGCTGGCCTTTATGATGACCTGGCATGTCCGAGTTGATGAAATCCACCTTCTCCATCCTCTCGATGCAGCGCTCTTGCATGTTAGGAATGGGACACGAAGGTCAGCTGATGAGCCATTGTCATGTAGTCCAGCAAATCTCTCATAGCAGAGAACTGTCTATTGGTCCCAAGTGTAAACCCAGACTTGTCAAAGGTAACCTTGTATGTCTTTCCTTTTGCGGTTACAATTTCGAAGAGGTATCCAGCACGGTCTTCATTCATATGACAGATTGCTGCAGCCGGATTGCTGTATTCATTCTCCGTCGTTTTTAGACGATCTACCACTTCAGTGTGCTTGCATGATTTTGGGGAACTGCCAGTTGAAAGTCCCCACCATGCACCCTTCAGTGCCTGTATCATGCCACGCATCTCTTCCACTACACGTGTGCAAGAAAACATGTTTGGGTCATCAGGTAGGTCTCTCGGTCTAGCCATCAGGTACCCGTTGGGGACTTCTGCAATCAGCTCTTCTATGACTCTAACAGGGTCTATACATTCCCACACTACAAACTTGCTGCATGTGTAATGTCCTCGCGAAAGGAATATATCAAAGTTGGTGATGGTATTGTCATTGTTCTTCACCATACCAGAACACACTCCTCTGCGCATGCCACCTGAATATTCAGCAATGACAATAGCTCCAGGGTTAACCTCAGGTCTCTTCAGGAAAGAGGCAATCCAATCTTCCGTGACGGAGCCCCACCAACATCGATCACTCATCCAATTTACAAATGCAGTCCATGTTCGGTTCAATGTATACCACTTGCCATACTTCGCCTGACCCGATTCTCTTGGGTGACGGGAAAGGAATGAATCGAACATGCTTGAGTTCACATACCCCATCGTCATACACCCCTATTTCACTATATATGTCTAATGTGTACCGAACTTCGTTTAATACTCACACTGTAAGTACCTATAAATTGTATGGATGTAGAACTGGTGTCATTTAGATGGGCTGGAAATGTCCTTCTGGGGTTTCATCCATCTCTGTTCACGTGCATACGGGCTGGCCTTTATGAAGCGCTTTAGCTGAGGTGGCATGTCAACCTCGATATAATCATCATTTTCCATCATGCTCCTGCATAGCTCTTGCATGGTAGGAAAGGGTCTGGTCACGAATGTCACCCTTTCAACCGTGGTCATGTAGTGCAGCAAACCTCTCATGGTGGAGAAGGGTTCACCCGTCCCAAGAGTAAACCCTGACTTATCAAACGTTACCTTGTATATTTTTTCGTTTGCAGTTACAATTTCGAACAGGTAGCCCTCATCCATATGACAGATTGCCACAGCTGGAGTTTGGTATTCGTCTTCCATCTTTTCTAGATCCTTTACCACTTCAATGTGCTCGCATGACCATGGGGAACTGCCAGATGAAAGTCCCTACCATGCACCTTTCAGGGACTGTATCATGTCATGCATCTCTTCCACTACACATTTACAGGGAACCCCTTTCTCAGTTTCAGGCACGTCTCCCGGTCTAGCCATCAAGTACCCATTTGGGACTTCTTCAATCAGATCTTGTATCATCCTAACAGGGTTTTTATATTGAGATTGTACAAAGTCGGTGCATCTGTAATGTCCTCGTGTGAGGTATACACCAAATACGATGACGGTATTGTCATAGTTCTTCACCATACCTGACCAAACTTCTCCAGGTATTCTGCCATTACAATGGCTCCAACATTAACCTCAGGTTTGTTCAGGAAAGCCATAATATGTTCTTGAGATACCGATCCCCACCAACATCGGTCTTGCATCCAGTCTACAAATGACGACCATGTTTTGTTCAATAGAGGCCAGTTGCCTTGGTTTCCTTTCTGACTCTTGGCCGAGAGAAACGGAGTGAATCGAAATTGCTTGACTTCACATACGCCATAATCTCACACCCTACTATTTCGCTATATGTTAAATTTGCATCGGAGTTCGTTTGCTACACGTATCGTAAGTACTACCTAGTGGTAAACGGATTGTGCTTCATGAACCTGTTGGTCATTACATCTTGGGTTGTTATGTCCGATGAGTCTATACCTCTATATCTTTCACTCAACCCAGTATTAATTTCACAGTCAACATAATGTCAGAGGAGAGTGGTGTAGAAACCGCCGACAGCGAGCTCAGCCCGGTAGGATAAAGTCATTACATCCTAAATTATGCACTCTGAGTGTATACAACATGATAATCCTAATACATTATACGTCTCCTGACAATATTTTCCATTCCACAGGCGTCTACCGTAACACTGAACCGTTCCGTAGGTACTCCAATGTATTGTGGATGACTATTTTGTTAACCTTGCATGCACTGTTGTACAGTATACCGTGTTCATTTGCTATTTCTATCCCATATAATACATATTTCAGGAGAGCAATTACATACTAACCTCTGACGGAGAGGAGCCTCAACGTCCTGTCGTACACCAACGGAATCCGCTGTTTCACCCTGAGGTCCTCAAACGTTCACAACATCAACCTCAACCTCAACCAACATTGCCTCCTCTTCCCCAGCTGAACAATGCAGAAGATGACATGGTAGATATTGTAATGTATAATGAAATGGCACATTATACTGTGTGTATGGACTATCGGTAATGTGATTACTGTTCTTTCTCTCAAGTACATGGCCGATGACGAGGAGGAGCAGGAGGATGACTAGGTGCCAATTGAAGAAGCTGACTAAGGAGAAGCCAAGTTTATTCCTTTGCTGACCCATATTAAGATTATGTTTCTGGAACTGAATTAGACCCCGGCTTCCCTGGTTGTGCACAGTGACTGTATGTGTATGGATATATTGTCAGACTGAAGGTTTTTAATGCACTCTTTCAAATAAACGTGAATGGTCATTCTTGGTTTCAGAACTATTTTGTATTTATTTACATATAGATATGGACATTGATGACTACAACACAAGGACATTTTAACATTACATAGTGAAACAGGGATACACCACTCATCACAAATGCTAAGCACTTATAGAGCTAATAAATTACAGCTTGATTGTTGATTGTCTGAAACGCTGTGGAGCTCCATGTCTTCATCACCTAAACTGTCTTCATCATCACCTAAACTCTGGTTGGCTTGCATCAGGGAACAGGGCAGAGATACAAAGGTGACTCTGTCAACCCTGCTGATGTATGACAGCAAACCTGTGATATCGGAGAAGCGTGCCCTTGTCCCAAGTGTAAACCCAAACGTATCGAACGTCACCTTGAATCTATTTCCAAATGCAGTTACAATCTCAAACAGGTATCCCAGGATCTCATCGTCCTTATAATGCATTGCTGCAGCCGGGTTGTCGTACAGGGGTCCCTTATTTTTTAGATGCTGTATCACTTCACGATGCTGGGGCGACCTTTCAGATTTGCATTATGAAGCTCCCCACCATGAGTCTTACAGCAACTTTATCATGTAACACATTTGTCCCACTTTATGTGTCACGGAAAAGTAGTCGGGGTTGTGAGGTATCGTCCTTGGTCTACGCAGCATGTGCCCAAATCCCAGTTTACGTACCAGCTCTCTTATAATGTCACTGGGAGTAGAGAATCCACGCTTTACCAAGTCGTTACATATGTAACTGCCTCCACATATGACCACATGAAATGTCAGGACGGCGATGTCAGTCTTCACCGTAACCGAACATACTCCTCCTGGCATGTCACCGAAGTATGCTGCAATGACAATATCTCCAAAGCGAATCTTAGGTCCACCCATGAAGAAGCTAATCTGCTCTGCAGAGACTGAGCCCCACCATCGCTCACCTAGCCATTCTAGAAACGAGTGCCATGATCTGTTCAATATCGACCACTTAAGCTTGAGTTGCACCTGCTGTTGTTTTATCACATCCTCCTCGGCTCTAACCATATCTTCAACATCATCGTCGTCAATGTCGTAGTAGTCGTCAACCGCGTCCTCGTAAACCTCGTCGCTGTCCACAGGGCTGTTGTTTAACTCGTACTGGTCAGGGGGTTCTGCTTTCTGAAGCCTGGTGTCCTCCACGTTATCACCTAGTAGCGGTTCTTGTTCATTCTCCCAAATCCAATCATTATGGTCTCCGGTCGTTGTTGCTTGGCAATCGGTCTCGGAATCGGACCAGTCGGAATCTGAACGGTCGAATGTTTGCTGCGTAAAACTGTTCCCGCACGCATCCGCGTCGTAAAGGTCTTGGTCGTCCACTGGGCTGTTGTTTAACTCGTACTGGTTGGGGGGTTCTGCTTTCTTAACCCTGGTGTCCTCCACGTTATCACCTAGAGGTTCTTGTTTATGCTCACACGTGCAATCATTGTAGTCACTGGACCTTGTTGGTAGTCGAAACGGAGCAGTCGGAGTCAGAACACTCTGTTCGTGGTGTAACACTGGTCCCACTTCTATTTACTTTGCAGTAAGCATAACAAGACATCATCTGAGGCCTCTGGACGCAAACGACTGTCTCATAATGGTTCCCAAGATTTTCCAAATAAATCCCCTGGTTAGACACCTTTGAACCCCTACAACTGTATTTAAGCCACCTCTCGGTGTAGTATGTATATATGCTTATTCCCAAACAATCTGCCGCTGCTTGAATCTCCACTTCGGTCGCCCAACTATCTAGAGAGCTCATCTGTGATTTGCTAATGTATTCTGATACTGAACGGTAGCCCCTTCTCAATATGCTCCTATATGTGCCATCATTGCTTTGTAGCGACATTTCAAATATTTACATGAAACTCATCTGTACCACACAACGCTTCACTGACCGCTCTGAAGAAACAGTTTCCGTCGCCTATTATTGTCAGTTTCGTACACGGGGGCCCTAACTCACCAGCGACTCTACAGGTTACAGACTGGTCCTTGAAGCATTGCACCTTCAGCCTGTTGCAAATAAACTTCGCAACTGCAGCCCCAACAGGGTTGAACTGCAGCTCTCTATATGTGGTTCCAGTAACAACCACAGTATCAGAAACATCGCTACTACATACATCATCATACAGGACTTTATCTAGACAGCCTGCTTTAACATGTGCCATTATTCACTCTATTCTGCATTAGATGTCATTTGCTACTGTCATTAGTACAGTCGTTAATATATTGCATTTTGTCGTTAATATATTGCATTTTCTCTTGCTTCCCTTGCTTCCGCTGGTGGGCTTCCCCTGCTTCCCCGGCCGGTGGACTGTGTGATTTTGGGTATGCGTTTTAAAAACACCCCCCTTTCAGACTATGATCCCCTGTTGCGACCTGTGGGCGTTTGGGTATGGATGATAACCCTCCCGTTGTCCTGGTATTCTGTGCACACGCCGCGCCCTCTGGGTCGAACTGTCCCGCTCTCACTCTGGCTCTCACTGCACACGCCGTGCCCTCCGGGTCGAACTGTTCCAATTTGGCCTTTAGTCAGAGCGGGACAGTTCGACCCGGAGGGCACGGCGTGTGAACAGCCTTTGCAGATGTATTTGTACACCTGGAGCACACAGTGTGTGTTTTACAGTCCTTCTTTGTCGGGCAGACCTGACATCTCTTCCTCTTACTTGCTTGCAGAGCGGCAGCGGGGGCTGCTGCTGCTGCTGCTGCGGCGGGCGGATCCTGGGGTGGACGAAGAGACGTGCTTTGAAGGGCTTTGACGAGTGCCGCGGAGGCTTCGGTGCGAGGGAGACGGGCCCTTCTTTGGATGAAGGGAGTGACGAGCACCTTTCCCAGCTGCTCGAGGAACACCCTCCTCTTGTTGCGCTTACCGGGCATCCAAGTGGGGTTGATCTCTCTCCATATGACAAAGGCGTTGTAGGAGGAAACGTCGAGGATGTTGTGGAAGATGACGAGGGGCCAGCGGGCGGTCATCCTCCTGCAGCTGTAGGTTCCAATCACCTTATCTAGGTTGTCCACACCTCCTTTGTTGCTGTTGTAGTCTAGGATGATGGCCGGCTTCTTGTCGTGGCGCCGGCTAACGTGAGCCTCGGTGTGCAGAGTGCTGAGGAGTAACACGT
The DNA here is from genome assembly GCA_023634145.1 of Thymallus thymallus. NCBI lineage: Eukaryota > Metazoa > Chordata > Actinopteri > Salmoniformes > Salmonidae > Thymallus > Thymallus thymallus. The sequence continues at coordinate 17,304,944 of CM042404.1, read as the reverse complement.
TCTTGTTCTTCTTTCGGACGTATGACACTAGAGCTGTGGTGGGCGTGAAGGCGAACTTGGAGGAGAAGAGGCGCCTGTCCTTTGAGGCGACGAGCAGCGCGGGCGGTAGCTCGGGCTTGTTCATTCTGACGCTGCCGACCAGGGTGACGTTGTTGCACGTGACGTTGTGACCCCTGCCAAGTCCCTGCGTCAAATCGAACACGACCCGCATCCCCTGGTTCTTCTCCGGGCCTCGGGCGGTGGCCTTGCCGGTGTAGACTTGCATCTTCCAGGCGTAGCTGGATTTGGAGTCGCAGGCCACTCACACCTTGATGCCGTATTTCGCTGGCTTGCTGGGAATATACTGGCGGAAAGGACAGCGACCTTTGTTTTTTTTGGAGGAGAGAAGAAAGAGAGAGAGAGAGAGAGAGAGAGAGAGAGAGAGGGAGAGAGAGAGAGAGAGAGAGAGAGAGAGGAAAAGGGAAAAGAAGCGATTTGCAATAGGCGGCTGTGGTGGTGGAGATAATGACAGGCATTTATTTTACTTTTTCTGTTGTGTTTCTTTTTCTTTGTTTTATTTTTACTAGAGACGTGACAGAGAAAAACGACTTGTGCACCCCAGCCAGCCCACCTCTGAACGGGACCAGTTGCTCGTCCACCGTCACGTCGGGCCCGGGATTGTAGAGGAGCGGCAGCCGCTCGACCCACTTGTACCAGACCTCTCTCACGGATGTCGCTGGCCTGGCCCAGGGCGTGTCTCGTAGGCCCCGGCCTCATCTCCTCCGGCGGCACCGGCGGCCTATTATTTTCTGAAGCCCCGCCGCCCCGATTGTCGTCGCCGCAGGGCACCGAGGACCATTCGATTTGCCCGTTTCTCGACACGAAAGTCTCTCTTTCCACTCGAGGGATGTCATGTTGTTGTTGTTGTCGGCGGTCTCCTGGCTCTGCTTCTTCTTCTTCTTCTTCTTCTTCTCGTTCTCCTTCTAATCCTTCGGCAGTGTCGTCGTCGCCGTCGTCATCGTCTAGGTTGTATTCCTCACAATCTTCTTCTTCTGACACGTCCTCAGCTTCCTCTTCGCAGTCAAAATCTTCTTGGGAAAATATCTGTTCTAGGACCTGTTTGGCGATGAAACGAACACTCATGGCTTCGGCACCTAGGCTGGGGGGTGCCCCAAGACCTCACCTCGGGACGTGTCTTGATGCGTGGCGGCGGCATCTGCAATATTTATTAGTAGTATCTTGTTGTTTTCCTAGGGGCTTACGTGGCCTGGCCGTACCCCAGGAGGGTTGCCTGGGTCGGTCGTAATGACCCGAGAAGACTGGAGGAGGGTTGTCTCTTGGGCTGACAGCCGCCTCTCGCTCGCTCGCTCGCTCTAAGGACCCCAGGCCGCGAGGACAGGCCCCAGGGTTGTCTCACTACAACCTCAGTCATGGCTCTCACAGCCCGCCCCAGCCCGCTCGCTCTAACACATTTTGCTGCCCGGGGTCGTTTTGACCCCCCAGGGGAAGACTGGCGAAGGGTTGTCGCTCCACAGCCACTTGCTCTCTAACACACACACACACATTTGCCGGGGTCGTTTTGACCCGGGGAAGACTGGCGAAGGGTTGTCGCTCCACAGCCACTCGCTCTCTAACACACACACACACACACACATTTGCCTGGGGTCGTTTTGACCCGGGGAAGACTGGCGAAGGGTTGTCGCTCCACAGACCGCCCCAGCCCACTCGCTCTAACACATTTTGCTGCCCGGGGTCGGTTTGACCCCAGGGAAGACTGGCGAAGGGTTGTCGCACTGAAGCCCGCCCACCCGCCAGCCCGCTCGCTCTAACACATTTTGCTGCCCGGGGTCGGTTTGACCCTCAAAGGACAGGCCCTGGGGGTTGTCGCTCCACAACCACAGGCCAGGACAACGGGAGGGTTATGCTCCTCGACTAAAGGAGATAGCCGGTGCCCAGTGTTCACAGTCAAAGTATTATTCTCAGTAAAAAAGGAGGGAGGAGAACCTTTGGTTTTTATTTTTTGCTTGCTTGCTTGCTTGCTTGCAAACTAATACCATTATATAATACATTGCAGACTCCCTGGACCGGTGTATCTATCACATAATACAACAACATGTATTCTCTGTCTAATGTCCTTCAGCAGCAACGGATAGAGAGGCGAAAAAGGCAGAGCCGGGAACAGAGTCAGCTCGATCCGCTGCTTGTCAAGTGCCTTAGGGTCATGGGAATGCCCCAGTGTGCCGTGTTCTTTGACAAGATGAGCTACATCCATTTCATCTGCATGCCTTTGGACAGGTACGAGGCCCTAGGGGATGTGTTTGTCAGGCGGTACGCCCAACTGCTTGACAGGATAAAGGCTCTGTGTGCCAGCGCCTTCTCCATGCTCCTCGATGACATCAAGCCGCCCCCAGGCACCTCAGAGATGGATGAGCCTGAGCGAAATAGCCTTTCCCTGGTGAGACCCAAGAGTTTAACGTGGGTGCCTGACAATGACGACGCATAGTCCTTTATTGATGATAAGGATCCTCCCGTGCTGCGCCATACCAATGCTCTACTCGGACAAATCCCCCTTGATCCCATGCAGAGACTTGGTGAATGTGTCTTTGGACGAGAACAGTCAGCTGTTAGACGTCTGCCACCACCGGGTTGGCGAGTGCTCCCTGTTTGCTTGGGGGCCTGAGAAGAAGAAGAAGGACGACCACAACCACGACGACGACAGCCAGTACTTTATCAAGGATACGCAGCAGATGTAGCATTTCCTATCCTCTACATTGGCTTCATCGTCAAACAACACAGACACACTTCGTTCTACGTGTCCTTCGGTGACAATTACCACCGTGGTCCTAGTAGTAAGATGGAGATCAAACCTGGGTCCGCAAACCAATGGACATTGTGTACTTTCAACGACACCTATGTTTTCAGCCACTTTGTCACATTTATTTCACACCATGCATGCACCTTTTGTACAATAAAGTCAAGTGGTTCTGTCTGTACACACATAGTTTCTCTTTGTTGTTGTTGTTATCAATGGTAATAAAAACAAATACACATTCGCATTTTGACACTTACTTTATTTGCCATACAGGACAACAAGCCTAAACGGCTCCAGTGACTACGACTCTCTAAGAAATTATGAGCCATGTGTTAGCCCAGGGTTGACACCCTCTCCACGGCCACCGCCTCACAGCCGCCGCCGCAGCCCCGCCGCAGCTAACTCCGCTCGCTCTAACATGTCATGTAACCCAGACAGGGCAAAGGGAGGGTTAAAGGGTTAGGGTTAGGGGTAGGGGTAGGGTCATGGTTAGGGTTAGGGTTAGAGTTAGAGTTAGGGTTAGGGGTAGGGGTAGGGGTAGGGCTAGGGTTAGGGTTAGAGTTAGGGTTAGGGTTAGGGTTAGAGTTAGAGTTAGGGTTAGGGGTTAGAGTTAGGGTTAGGGGTTAGAGTTAGGGTTAGGGTTAGGGGTTAGAGTTAGGGTTAGGGTTAGGGTTAGGAGACACTGTGATTCATATTCAGTCATATCAATGAACATGCTCTAAAATCATGTTTTATGCCGTTTTCCACAATGAAACTTATTCAAAACCTGAATGATTGATTGTAGGAGACAAAATTTTTCTTTATAAAAAGTTTTACATGAAGATGGTTTAAAATCTTGTTTATTAAAATGTCCAAGCTAAATAAAGTGCAATACTGGTAGGAATTATTAAAGTGTCAATATGGGACAAACTAGTTGTGTTTTTTCATTAAACTATATTTAGGGTTAGGGTTAGGGTTATGGTTAGGGTTAGGGTTAGAGTTAGGGTTAGGAGACACTGTGAGTCATATTTAGTCATATCAATGAACATGCTAAAAAAACATGTTTTATGCAGTTTTCCACAATGCAACTTATTCAACACTTAAATGATTGATTGTAGGAGATACTATTTTTCTATATAAACAGTTTAGCATGAACATGGTTTGAAATCTTGTTTACTGCAAACTCCAAGCTAAATAAAGATCAATACTGGTAGGAATTATTAAAGTGTCAATATGGGACAAACTCGTTGTGTTTTGTCATTAAACAATATTTAGGGTTAGGGTTAGGGTTAAAGTTAGGGTTAG
>CM042404.1:17285869-17288369 GCA_023634145.1 Thymallus thymallus | reverse complement strand
CCTATCTAACTGGTTAAAAATGTTCATTCAGACCGGTGGGTGTAATTGTCTGTAGGTCTCTTATCCACCTCCCCTCCGCTGCTTTTCGCCGCCCACTGGTCCATCCAGAGCATGACTGTAAACCTGATATAGTGAGGTAAGTGATGGGGTGATCCTGGAAATGAGTGACTAGTTCTGTGTGTAGATGGGCCCGTTTTATATTGTATAGGTGTTGTTTGAGTCTGGTTTCTATTGTGTACTGTGTTTCTCCGATGTAGTGTTTTTTACATAATGTGCAAGTAATTATATAAATGACATTTGGAGTGTTGAGTGAGATAGAGTCTAAAACCGGAGTGGAGGTCTTGCTATGTGGGTTGGAAATGAATTTTCTTTGTTTAAAGTGGGCCGTGTGGGGTTGGGTGGTTGTTGGGGCTTATTGCTGTATTTTGCTTTGATGAGGATGTCTTTAAGACTCTTGTTCCTTCTAAATGCTGAGATAATTCTAAATGGCTGAAGGGGTGTGTATGCCTGTTGGGTAATGGACAAATTGAGTTTAAATGCCTGATGTAACGGTCTAATCCTATGGGAGAATGTAGTGACTAAAGGGATGAGGGTTATCTGTGTAGGATTAGGGAGGGAGTTAGGGTTAGGGATGGGGGAGAGGTTGGGGTTAAGGTTAGGGTTAAGGTTAGGGTTAGGGTTAGGGGTGGGGTTAGGGTTAGGGTTAGGGTCAGGGATGGGGGAGAGGTTGGGGTTAGGGTTAGGGTTAAGGTTAGGGTTAGGGTTAGGGGTGGGGTTAGGGTTAGGGTTAGGGTTAGGGTTAGGGTTGGGGTTGGGGTTAGGGTCAGGGATGGGGGAGAGGTTGGGGTTAGGGTTAAGGTTAGGGTTAGGGTTATGGATGGGGGAGAGGTTGGGGTTAAGGTTAGGGTTAAGGTTAGGGTTAGGGTTAGGGTTAGGGTTAGGGTTAAGGTTAGGGTTAGGGTTAGGGGTGGGGTTAGGGTTAGGGTTAGGGTTAGGGTTAGGGTTAGGGTTGGGGTTAGGGTCAGGGATGGGGGAGAGGTTGGGGTTAGGGTTAGGGTTAAGGTTAGGGTTAGGGTTAGGGATGGGGGAGAGGTTGGGGTTAAGGTTAGGGTTAGGGTCAGGGTTAGGGTTAGGGGTGGGGTTACAGTTGGGGTTAGGGTTAGGGTTAGGGGTGGGAGTGGGAACAGGATACGAACCCGGGTTAGGGTAAGGGTTACGGTTGGGGTTAGGATCAGGGTTAAGGTCGGGAGAATGGGGGAATTTAGCAGTGCCTCCAGATGCTCTGTGATGAAAGTCGGAGTCAGAAAGAGTGATTGACAAACCTGTGTTTTTGGAAAGTGTCCGCTGAATGGGAGAGAGGGCAGCCAAAGTGCTGGTCTTTATTGTTCTTAAATATCTTTTGGAGTATCCTCTCTCTCTAAGTGCATGGAATAATGTTTGAATTGATTTTTCCAGATCGTGTTGGCAGGAGGATATCCTGTGAAACCGTATAATTTGTGATTTGATGATACCTTTAAATGTATGTTTGGGATGATAGCTGTGTTTATGGAGTAGAGCATGTGTGTCTGTTGGTTTGAAATAAACTTTAGTGAGTAATGTTTTTTGATCCTGGTTTATCTGATTAAAGAAAACTGTAGTATCTAAAAAGTGTATTTCACATGGATCTATTGTGTATTTAACCTTAATGGACGGGTGGTGACTGTTAAGGATGCTGATGAATTCTGTGAATAGTTGGATGTCATGGGGCCAGGCTCCTATTATGTCATCTAAAAATCTGTAATAAAATGTTGGTTGATGTGGGCACTTTGCCAACGCCTCTCTCTCCCATTCAGCCATGTAGATGTTTGCATATGCAGGGGCAAATTTCTTCCCCATCGCTGTTCCCTCCACCTGTAAGTAGTGCCTATCATTAAATATAAAATCGTTGTGTGTAAGACTAATTTCTAATAATTGTAGTAACTCATTATCCGGTCTATCCTTATCTGGGTGTGCATTGAAAAGATTTCTAACCGTCTGTATTCCTGTTGCTGTGTTTATGTTAGTGTATAAGCTATCAATATCTATTGTGAATATGTATGTTTTGGATGGAACAACGATGGGTTTAATCTTCTCCAGAAAGTGGTATGTGTCTCTGAGATAACTAGGGTTTCTAGTGGAGAGAGGGTTGATATGATGGTCAATGTATTGAGCTATGTTGTACGATTCACTATTGCAGTCTGATACGATGGGCCTGCCAGGAGGAACTTCATGGGGAATTGTCCAGGTGTCTGGTTCTTTGTGAATTTTACACAGTAGGTAAAACAGTCTGGGTCGTGGGGTGTCTGGTCCAAATAAAAAGTCTCGTTGTTTTTTAGTGATGTATCGTTTTTCATGAAGTGTTTGTACTATTCTACGTAGTTTAGTCTGAGTCTGTGGTTGTAGGCTGTTTTCTATGGGTATATAGTACTTGGTGTTGGATAACTGTCTGTTTGCCTCGTATATGTATTGATGTTTGTCTAGG